>OX402002.1:0-17500 GCA_947859395.1 Eupithecia insigniata
TAACCTAACCTAACCTAACCTAACCTAACCTAACCTAACCTAACCTAACCTAACCTAACCTAACCTAACCTAACCTAACCTAACCTAACCTAACCTAACCTAACCTAACCTAACCTAACCTAACCTAACCTAACCTAACCTAACCTAACCTAACCTAACCTAACCTAACCTAACCTAACCTAACCTAACCTAACCTAACCTATCCTAACCTAACCTAACCTAACCTAACCTAACCTAACCTAACCTAACCTAACCTAACCTAACCTAACCTAACCTAACCTAACCTAACCTAACCTAACCTAACCTAACCTAACCTAACCTAACCTAACCTAACCTAACCTAACCTAACCTAACCTAACCTAACCTAACCTAACCTAACCTAACCTAACCTAACCTAACCTAACCTAACCTAACCTAACCTAACCTAACCTAACCTAACCTAACCTAACCTAACCTAACCTAACCTAACCTAACCTAACCTAACCTAACCTAACCTAACCTAACCTAACCTAACCTAACCTAACCTAACCTAACCTAACCTAACCTAACCTAACCTAACCTAACCTAACCTAACCTAACCTAACCTAACCTAACCTAACCTAACCTAACCTAACCTAACCTAACCTAACCTAACCTAACCTAACCTAACCTAACCTAACCTAACCTAACCTAACCTAACCTAACCTAACCTAACCTAACCTAACCTAACCTAACCTAACCTAACCTAACCTAACCTAACCTAACCTAACCTAACCTAACCTAACCTAACCTAACCTAACCTAACCTAACCTAACCTAACCTAACCTAACCTAACCTAACCTAACCTAACCTAACCTAACCTAACCTAACCTAACCTAACCTAACCTAACCTAACCTAACCTAACCTAACCTAACCTAACCTAACCTAACCTAACCTAACCTAACCTAACCTAACCTAACCTAACCTAACCTAACCTAACCTAACCTAACCTAACCTAACCTAACCTAACCTAACCTAACCTAACCTAACCTAACCTAACCTAACCTAACCTAACCTAACCTAACCTAACCTAACCTAACCTAACCTAACCTAACCTAACCTAACCTAACCTAACCTAACCTAACCTAACCTAACCTAACCTAACCTAACCTAACCTAACCTAACCTAACCTAACCTAACCTAACCTAACCTAACCTAACCTAACCTAACCTAACCTAACCTAACCTAACCTAACCTAACCTAACCTAACCTAACCTAACCTAACCTAACCTAACCTAACCTAACCTAACCTAACCTAACCTAACCTAACCTAACCTAACCTAACCTAACCTAACCTAACCTAACCTAACCTAACCTAACCTAACCTAACCTAACCTAACCTAACCTAACCTAACCTAACCTAACCTAACCTAACCTAACCTAACCTAACCTAACCTAACCTAACCTAACCTAACCTAACCTAACCTAACCTAACCTAACCTAACCTAACCTAACCTAACCTAACCTAACCTAACCTAACCTAACCTAACCTAACCTAACCTAACCTAACCTAACCTAACCTAACCTAACCTAACCTAACCTAACCTAACCTAACCTAACCTAACCTAACCTAACCTAACCTAACCTAACCTAACCTAACCTAACCTAACCTAACCTAACCTAACCTAACCTAACCTAACCTAACCTAACCTAACCTAACCTAACCTAACCTAACCTAACCTAACCTAACCTAACCTAACCTAACCTAACCTAACCTAACCTAACCTAACCTAACCTAACCTAACCTAACCTAACCTAACCTAACCTAACCTAACCTAACCTAACCTAACCTAACCTAACCTAACCTAACCTAACCTAACCTAACCTAACCTAACCTAACCTAACCTAACCTAACCTAACCTAACCTAACCTAACCTAACCTAACCTAACCTAACCTAACCTAACCTAACCTAACCTAACCTAACCTAACCTAACCTAACCTAACCTAACCTAACCTAACCTAACCTAACCTAACCTAACCTAACCTAACCTAACCTAACCTAACCTAACCTAACCTAACCTAACCTAACCTAACCTAACCTAACCTAACCTAACCTAACCTAACCTAACCTAACCTAACCTAACCTAACCTAACCTAACCTAACCTAACCTAACCTAACCTAACCTAACCTAACCTAACCTAACCTAACCTAACCTAACCTAACCTAACCTAACCTAACCTAACCTAACCTAACCTAACCTAACCTAACCTAACCTAACCTAACCTAACCTAACCTAACCTAACCTAACCTAACCTAACCTAACCTAACCTAACCTAACCTAACCTAACCTAACCTAACCTAACCTAACCTAACCTAACCTAACCTAACCTAACCTAACCTAACCTAACCTAACCTAACCTAACCTAACCTAACCTAACCTAACCTAACCTAACCTAACCTAACCTAACCTAACCTAACCTAACCTAACCTAACCTAACCTAACCTAACCTAACCTAACCTAACCTAACCTAACCTAACCTAACCTAACCTAACCTAACCTAACCTAACCTAACCTAACCTAACCTAACCTAACCTAACCTAACCTAACCTAACCTAACCTAACCTAACCTAACCTAACCTAACCTAACCTAACCTAACCTAACCTAACCTAACCTAACCTAACCTAACCTAACCTAACCTAACCTAACCTAACCTAACCTAACCTAACCTAACCTAACCTAACCTAACCTAACCTAACCTAACCTAACCTAACCTAACCTAACCTAACCTAACCTAACCTAACCTAACCTAACCTAACCTAACCTAACCTAACCTAACCTAACCTAACCTAACCTAACCTAACCTAACCTAACCTAACCTAACCTAACCTAACCTAACCTAACCTAACCTAACCTAACCTAACCTAACCTAACCTAACCTAACCTAACCTAACCTAACCTAACCTAACCTAACCTAACCTAACCTAACCTAACCTAACCTAACCTAACCTAACCTAACCTAACCTAACCTAACCTAACCTAACCTAACCTAACCTAACCTAACCTAACCTAACCTAACCTAACCTAACCTAACCTAACCTAACCTAACCTAACCTAACCTAACCTAACCTAACCTAACCTAACCTAACCTAACCTAACCTAACCTAACCTAACCTAACCTAACCTAACCTAACCTAACCTAACCTAACCTAACCTAACCTAACCTAACCTAACCTAACCTAACCTAACCTAACCTAACCTAACCTAACCTAACCTAACCTAACCTAACCTAACCTAACCTAACCTAACCTAACCTAACCTAACCTAACCTAACCTAACCTAACCTAACCTAACCTAACCTAACCTAACCTAACCTAACCTAACCTAACCTAACCTAACCTAACCTAACCTAACCTAACCTAACCTAACCTAACCTAACCTAACCTAACCTAACCTAACCTAACCTAACCTAACCTAACCTAACCTAACCTAACCTAACCTAACCTAACCTAACCTAACCTAACCTAACCTAACCTAACCTAACCTAACCTAACCTAACCTAACCTAACCTAACCTAACCTAACCTAACCTAACCTAACCTAACCTAACCTAACCTAACCTAACCTAACCTAACCTAACCTAACCTAACCTAACCTAACCTAACCTAACCTAACCTAACCTAACCTAACCTAACCTAACCTAACCTAACCTAACCTAACCTAACCTAACCTAACCTAACCTAACCTAACCTAACCTAACCTAACCTAACCTAACCTAACCTAACCTAACCTAACCTAACCTAACCTAACCTAACCTAACCTAACCTAACCTAACCTAACCTAACCTAACCTAACCTAACCTAACCTAACCTAACCTAACCTAACCTAACCTAACCTAACCTAACCTAACCTAACCTAACCTAACCTAACCTAACCTAACCTAACCTAACCTAACCTAACCTAACCTAACCTAACCTAACCTAACCTAACCTAACCTAACCTAACCTAACCTAACCTAACCTAACCTAACCTAACCTAACCTAACCTAACCTAACCTAACCTAACCTAACCTAACCTAACCTAACCTAACCTAACCTAACCTAACCTAACCTAACCTAACCTAACCTAACCTAACCTAACCTAACCTAACCTAACCTAACCTAACCTAACCTAACCTAACCTAACCTAACCTAACCTAACCTAACCTAACCTAACCTAACCTAACCTAACCTAACCTAACCTAACCTAACCTAACCTAACCTAACCTAACCTAACCTAACCTAACCTAACCTAACCTAACCTAACCTAACCTAACCTAACCTAACCTAACCTAACCTAACCTAACCTAACCTAACCTAACCTAACCTAACCTAACCTAACCTAACCTAACCTAACCTAACCTAACCTAACCTAACCTAACCTAACCTAACCTAACCTAACCTAACCTAACCTAACCTAACCTAACCTAACCTAACCTAACCTAACCTAACCTAACCTAACCTAACCTAACCTAACCTAACCTAACCTAACCTAACCTAACCTAACCTAACCTAACCTAACCTAACCTAACCTAACCTAACCTAACCTAACCTAACCTAACCTAACCTAACCTAACCTAACCTAACCTAACCTAACCTAACCTAACCTAACCTAACCTAACCTAACCTAACCTAACCTAACCTAACCTAACCTAACCTAACCTAACCTAACCTAACCTAACCTAACCTAACCTAACCTAACCTAACCTAACCTAACCTAACCTAACCTAACCTAACCTAACCTAACCTAACCTAACCTAACCTAACCTAACCTAACCTAACCTAACCTAACCTAACCTAACCTAACCTAACCTAACCTAACCTAACCTAACCTAACCTAACCTAACCTAACCTAACCTAACCTAACCTAACCTAACCTAACCTAACCTAACCTAACCTAACCTAACCTAACCTAACCTAACCTAACCTAACCTAACCTAACCTAACCTAACCTAACCTAACCTAACCTAACCTAACCTAACCTAACCTAACCTAACCTAACCTAACCTAACCTAACCTAACCTAACCTAACCTAACCTAACCTAACCTAACCTAACCTAACCTAACCTAACCTAACCTAACCTAACCTAACCTAACCTAACCTAACCTAACCTAACCTAACCTAACCTAACCTAACCTAACCTAACCTAACCTAACCTAACCTAACCTAACCTAACCTAACCTAACCTAACCTAACCTAACCTAACCTAACCTAACCTAACCTAACCTAACCTAACCTAACCTAACCTAACCTAACCTAACCTAACCTAACCTAACCTAACCTAACCTAACCTAACCTAACCTAACCTAACCTAACCTAACCTAACCTAACCTAACCTAACCTAACCTAACCTAACCTAACCTAACCTAACCTAACCTAACCTAACCTAACCTAACCTAACCTAACCTAACCTAACCTAACCTAACCTAACCTAACCTAACCTAACCTAACCTAACCTAACCTAACCTAACCTAACCTAACCTAACCTAACCTAACCTAACCTAACCTAACCTAACCTAACCTAACCTAACCTAACCTAACCTAACCTAACCTAACCTAACCTAACCTAACCTAACCTAACCTAACCTAACCTAACCTAACCTAACCTAACCTAACCTAACCTAACCTAACCTAACCTAACCTAACCTAACCTAACCTAACCTAACCTAACCTAACCTAACCTAACCTAACCTAACCTAACCTAACCTAACCTAACCTAACCTAACCTAACCTAACCTAACCTAACCTAACCTAACCTAACCTAACCTAACCTAACCTAACCTAACCTAACCTAACCTAACCTAACCTAACCTAACCTAACCTAACCTAACCTAACCTAACCTAACCTAACCTAACCTAACCTAACCTAACCTAACCTAACCTAACCTAACCTAACCTAACCTAACCTAACCTAACCTAACCTAACCTAACCTAACCTAACCTAACCTAACCTAACCTAACCTAACCTAACCTAACCTAACCTAACCTAACCTAACCTAACCTAACCTAACCTAACCTAACCTAACCTAACCTAACCTAACCTAACCTAACCTAACCTAACCTAACCTAACCTAACCTAACCTAACCTAACCTAACCTAACCTAACCTAACCTAACCTAACCTAACCTAACCTAACCTAACCTAACCTAACCTAACCTAACCTAACCTAACCTAACCTAACCTAACCTAACCTAACCTAACCTAACCTAACCTAACCTAACCTAACCTAACCTAACCTAACCTAACCTAACCTAACCTAACCTAACCTAACCTAACCTAACCTAACCTAACCTAACCTAACCTAACCTAACCTAACCTAACCTAACCTAACCTAACCTAACCTAACCTAACCTAACCTAACCTAACCTAACCTAACCTAACCTAACCTAACCTAACCTAACCTAACCTAACCTAACCTAACCTAACCTAACCTAACCTAACCTAACCTAACCTAACCTAACCTAACCTAACCTAACCTAACCTAACCTAACCTAACCTAACCTAACCTAACCTAACCTAACCTAACCTAACCTAACCTAACCTAACCTAACCTAACCTAACCTAACCTAACCTAACCTAACCTAACCTAACCTAACCTAACCTAACCTAACCTAACCTAACCTAACCTAACCTAACCTAACCTAACCTAACCTAACCTAACCTAACCTAACCTAACCTAACCTAACCTAACCTAACCTAACCTAACCTAACCTAACCTAACCTAACCTAACCTAACCTAACCTAACCTAACCTAACCTAACCTAACCTAACCTAACCTAACCTAACCTAACCTAACCTAACCTAACCTAACCTAACCTAACCTAACCTAACCTAACCTAACCTAACCTAACCTAACCTAACCTAACCTAACCTAACCTAACCTAACCTAACCTAACCTAACCTAACCTAACCTAACCTAACCTAACCTAACCTAACCTAACCTAACCTAACCTAACCTAACCTAACCTAACCTAACCTAACCTAACCTAACCTAACCTAACCTAACCTAACCTAACCTAACCTAACCTAACCTAACCTAACCTAACCTAACCTAACCTAACCTAACCTAACCTAACCTAACCTAACCTAACCTAACCTAACCTAACCTAACCTAACCTAACCTAACCTAACCTAACCTAACCTAACCTAACCTAACCTAACCTAACCTAACCTAACCTAACCTAACCTAACCTAACCTAACCTAACCTAACCTAACCTAACCTAACCTAACCTAACCTAACCTAACCTAACCTAACCTAACCTAACCTAACCTAACCTAACCTAACCTAACCTAACCTAACCTAACCTAACCTAACCTAACCTAACCTAACCTAACCTAACCTAACCTAACCTAACCTAACCTAACCTAACCTAACCTAACCTAACCTAACCTAACCTAACCTAACCTAACCTAACCTAACCTAACCTAACCTAACCTAACCTAACCTAACCTAACCTAACCTAACCTAACCTAACCTAACCTAACCTAACCTAACCTAACCTAACCTAACCTAACCTAACCTAACCTAACCTAACCTAACCTAACCTAACCTAACCTAACCTAACCTAACCTAACCTAACCTAACCTAACCTAACCTAACCTAACCTAACCTAACCTAACCTAACCTAACCTAACCTAACCTAACCTAACCTAACCTAACCTAACCTAACCTAACCTAACCTAACCTAACCTAACCTAACCTAACCTAACCTAACCTAACCTAACCTAACCTAACCTAACCTAACCTAACCTAACCTAACCTAACCTAACCTAACCTAACCTAACCTAACCTAACCTAACCTAACCTAACCTAACCTAACCTAACCTAACCTAACCTAACCTAACCTAACCTAACCTAACCTAACCTAACCTAACCTAACCTAACCTAACCTAACCTAACCTAACCTAACCTAACCTAACCTAACCTAACCTAACCTAACCTAACCTAACCTAACCTAACCTAACCTAACCTAACCTAACCTAACCTAACCTAACCTAACCTAACCTAACCTAACCTAACCTAACCTAACCTAACCTAACCTAACCTAACCTAACCTAACCTAACCTAACCTAACCTAACCTAACCTAACCTAACCTAACCTAACCTAACCTAACCTAACCTAACCTAACCTAACCTAACCTAACCTAACCTAACCTAACCTAACCTAACCTAACCTAACCTAACCTAACCTAACCTAACCTAACCTAACCTAACCTAACCTAACCTAACCTAACCTAACCTAACCTAACCTAACCTAACCTAACCTAACCTAACCTAACCTAACCTAACCTAACCTAACCTAACCTAACCTAACCTAACCTAACCTAACCTAACCTAACCTAACCTAACCTAACCTAACCTAACCTAACCTAACCTAACCTAACCTAACCTAACCTAACCTAACCTAACCTAACCTAACCTAACCTAACCTAACCTAACCTAACCTAACCTAACCTAACCTAACCTAACCTAACCTAACCTAACCTAACCTAACCTAACCTAACCTAACCTAACCTAACCTAACCTAACCTAACCTAACCTAACCTAACCTAACCTAACCTAACCTAACCTAACCTAACCTAACCTAACCTAACCTAACCTAACCTAACCTAACCTAACCTAACCTAACCTAACCTAACCTAACCTAACCTAACCTAACCTAACCTAACCTAACCTAACCTAACCTAACCTAACCTAACCTAACCTAACCTAACCTAACCTAACCTAACCTAACCTAACCTAACCTAACCTAACCTAACCTAACCTAACCTAACCTAACCTAACCTAACCTAACCTAACCTAACCTAACCTAACCTAACCTAACCTAACCTAACCTAACCTAACCTAACCTAACCTAACCTAACCTAACCTAACCTAACCTAACCTAACCTAACCTAACCTAACCTAACCTAACCTAACCTAACCTAACCTAACCTAACCTAACCTAACCTAACCTAACCTAACCTAACCTAACCTAACCTAACCTAACCTAACCTAACCTAACCTAACCTAACCTAACCTAACCTAACCTAACCTAACCTAACCTAACCTAACCTAACCTAACCTAACCTAACCTAACCTAACCTAACCTAACCTAACCTAACCTAACCTAACCTAACCTAACCTAACCTAACCTAACCTAACCTAACCTAACCTAACCTAACCTAACCTAACCTAACCTAACCTAACCTAACCTAACCTAACCTAACCTAACCTAACCTAACCTAACCTAACCTAACCTAACCTAACCTAACCTAACCTAACCTAACCTAACCTAACCTAACCTAACCTAACCTAACCTAACCTAACCTAACCTAACCTAACCTAACCTAACCTAACCTAACCTAACCTAACCTAACCTAACCTAACCTAACCTAACCTAACCTAACCTAACCTAACCTAACCTAACCTAACCTAACCTAACCTAACCTAACCTAACCTAACCTAACCTAACCTAACCTAACCTAACCTAACCTAACCTAACCTAACCTAACCTAACCTAACCTAACCTAACCTAACCTAACCTAACCTAACCTAACCTAACCTAACCTAACCTAACCTAACCTAACCTAACCTAACCTAACCTAACCTAACCTAACCTAACCTAACCTAACCTAACCTAACCTAACCTAACCTAACCTAACCTAACCTAACCTAACCTAACCTAACCTAACCTAACCTAACCTAACCTAACCTAACCTAACCTAACCTAACCTAACCTAACCTAACCTAACCTAACCTAACCTAACCTAACCTAACCTAACCTAACCTAACCTAACCTAACCTAACCTAACCTAACCTAACCTAACCTAACCTAACCTAACCTAACCTAACCTAACCTAACCTAACCTAACCTAACCTAACCTAACCTAACCTAACCTAACCTAACCTAACCTAACCTAACCTAACCTAACCTAACCTAACCTAACCTAACCTAACCTAACCTAACCTAACCTAACCTAACCTAACCTAACCTAACCTAACCTAACCTAACCTAACCTAACCTAACCTAACCTAACCTAACCTAACCTAACCTAACCTAACCTAACCTAACCTAACCTAACCTAACCTAACCTAACCTAACCTAACCTAACCTAACCTAACCTAACCTAACCTAACCTAACCTAACCTAACCTAACCTAACCTAACCTAACCTAACCATTCGCGCTCGAACCGCACTCGAGAGCGCCACGTAAAAAGGTCCCTCCGCGCTGAAAAATTCACAAAAATAGCATAAAGTGCTTTGATATTAGCTTGTGATACCTCAAAAGAAGCAGAAAGTAAGAGCGCACCTGATAAAGAAAACCGCGTCTCTCCAAGCTTTGTGACCACCAAGTTATTTGTGAAAAAGTGATTTTTTGGGAAATTCCCAAAATTAAAAGTGGTTTATCTCGGGAATTTCAGTGACGACCCATTGTTTTTCAATTGTGTATCGGAGGACATCTTAGTGCCCGACAATCCTGCCAACTTGCAGATTTTTGCCGTGCAGGAGCACGGAGATATCGCCAAAAAAACAAAAACCACGTGGCGGCGTGGTCAGTGATCCCGTACAGCTGGATCAATTTCAAGGACGAGATCTCAAGGATGCAGTAGAGTGCAGCTGGGAGGCACCTTCAGATTTAAAATTGGATAATTTTTGACGGAGATAGAGACTCGAAAAGTTTTGTGCGGTTTTGTTTTTTATTGTAAGTGTTTTTATTTTTAATTATCAGTGACAACATAGGTTTATTTTTTGTTTGTTTATAGTCTCTATGTTGTTGAACATTTGCGTGAAAAAATTAGATTTTTAGGACTTGCGGTTTCCGAGCGCGATAATTTAGAGTTAATTTACAAACCGCAAATAGCTTTAAACGCTTGTTTCTCGGAAACGGCTAGAGATAACCTATTTTTAATAGGAATTTGTATATATTATATATATAATATATAAAAGGTCACTTTAAAATTAAACATATTTAAAAAACCCCCCTTCATTTTCACCCCCCTTTTTTTTTTACAAAAAAAAAAAAAAAAAAAAAAAAAAATATTTTTGCAAAATTTTGTTATAGAGACGTATAAATTGTGTTTTAAAGATTTATACGTAATATGTGTTATATTTTCTTAATAATTTTCATTATTTAAATAAGTAAGCTTTTTTGTAAAATCCCACTTAAACTGTATGTTGTACAATTTTAATCTTTATTTTAGTGACCTTGGTAGAGTCTACTCTACCAAAAACAAATTTTTCTCACCTGACAACTGTGTGCGGTTTGCTAGTAATAAGAAAATTAGAAATTAAGTATGTTGATTGGTCTTTCTGTTTCAATAATAAGATGAATTTTAGCATAAGAATTTGATACTTTGTGTATGATAGTCACTTTTTAGATTTTTTTAGGGGTTGCAACCCCAACCTTTTTGATTCTTGGATTAAATTCAAAATTTTATATCTCCAGAACAAGAAGTCCAAAAAACTGCATTGCTGTAGCAATGCAGTTTTTTGCTAACTGTAGGGCTTGAGTTGAACTATTTTTACTATTTTTAACTAGAGTCTCAAGACTCTACACAGAACCAAACAATTTTTTGTACACAGAATTTATATTTTTGAAATCCGAAGATTTAGTGGAAGATTGTGTTATCCTAGAATAGTGACTTTGGTAGAGCCGACTCTACCTTTAACAATTTGACAAATAAATTGTATATTTTAAGTCTTTATGTACTCTTGAACAAACTATCTGACTCTACCAAACTTTCGGGCAATTCAGTGACTCTACCAAAATTTGTTTTTTTTTTTTTCATTTTTCTTCTTTGTCTTCGCTTTTTCTTTTTATTTGTAAGTATCATATTTTATATCTGAAGTTGACGCTCTTTACACGTCACACTTTAATTTGACGAGTCCTACCCCAAATTGAACTCACCCGTCGATTCTTCACGCACGTAGACTGCCCGAATCCGAAGACGCCATCTGGAAAGCAAAACCATAAATATATTAAGTAAGATAAACATAGTTCACTTAAAAATTTATTAAAATACATACCTAAATATGTAAATAACTTAAATTACTTAAATAGCTTAAATTATTAAAATTTCCCAAATTACTTAAACGTTAACTGTTCCCTGCAAAAATGAGTTTCGGCATCCGCACTCCAATAAAAAAGACAAGTGTCCCCTGTGACATCGAACAGCCGAAAGCTCCAGGCCAGATGGAGAAGGCAGGGCCTTCTAGGATGCCGGAGACGACAAAAAACCCTAATGTGAGACGAAGCATTGGGGAGTGGGAGATCGGAAAAGCGGATCCGAGGAACAAATCCTCAACCTCCCCGAAGGAAACCCAGGATTCTGAGGCCCAGAAGCCAAAGCTTAAAACCACGACCGCGTCAATTATACAAAAACTGCCAACTGGGGCAGTGACCAGCTCGCCGTCCAAATACATTGATCGACTGACCGAGGCTAGAGCGTGCGTGGTCAAAGCAAAAGGCAGTCTAGAGAAGTCGAGGAACACGAAGACCGAAATAAAAACCGAGGTCTTGCAAGCTATCGATAGGCTTTACCAGCTGGTCAAAGAAGTCGACAGCGTAAAGGGCCATGGTAAAGGTCAGAATAAAACCCAAAAAGATGCAAAAGAATCACCCAAGGAAAAGGAACTACAAACGACAGGGCAAGGGGAAGAACTGATGAGGAAGATGGAGGAGCATGGAAGGTTTCTGGAAGACCACAAAAAAGAAATGGAAAAACTCACAGATACGCTCAAAACGCAGCATGAGTGGTACATGAGCAGAGGCTCCTATGCGAGTATTGCAGCAGGTTCTCCAAAGAAACCGGATCCGGAAAATACCGCCATGCACTCCATCATAGTTTCTTCCACGAACGACCAGGAAACGGGGGATCAAGTCTTCGAGAGGATCAGAAAGGTTGTGAATGCGAAGGAAGAGGGAGCAAGGATTGACAAAATAAGGAAAGCAAAGGACAGGAAGATAATAGTCGGATGTAAGAACGAGGAAGAGCTCAGAAAGATAAAGGAAAGGATAGTGGAAAGAGAAGGGCATCTTAGCGTAGAAGACATCAAGAACAAGGATCCCCTCGTCATCCTGTACGGCGTCTTAAGTAGCAACACCGATGATGATGTCATGAAAGCCATCCGCACACAAAATGGGCATCTACTGAGGGGTGTGAGCGGCGACGATGACCGTATGGAAGTACGTTATCATCGCAGGGCGAGAAACCCCCTCACTTCCCACATTGTGATGAAGGTGTCACCCCGACTCTGGCAGAGTCTTACCGATGCAGGGGCTGTACACATCGACATGCAGAGAGTCAGGGTCGCAGATCAGTCCCCCCTTATACAGTGTTCGCGCTGTCTAGGGTACGGACATGGGAAGCGATTCTGCTGTGAAGCAGTGGATGTGTGCAGCCACTGTGGTGGGGCGCACCTTAAAACGGAATGCTCTGACTGGCTGAGTGGAACTCCTCCCTGCTGCGTAAACTGCAATAAAGCAAAAGCTGGGAAAAATGACCATGGTGCCTTTAGCAACGAATGTCCGGTGAGGCGCAAGTGGGATGCATTTGCGAGATCCACCGTGGCCTATTGCTAAGGGCGCCTATTACAAGGTCATACAAGCAAACCTCAAAAAGAAGCAGCTAGCAACGGACGAGGTATTCCTTGAAGCCACAAAATGTAGAGCAGCGGCACTCCTCTTACAGGAACCCTACGTTGGGGCCCCCAAGAAACTGAAAGCATACCCAGGCACCAGGATATACCAGAGCACAGAACAGGGCGAAGGGATGGTAAAGGCGGCAATTGCAATACTGGATTCGACCTTGGATATTATCCAATACCCACAACTTACCACCAATAACATCGCCGTCGTGGGGATCCGAACAAGCGCCTGGAAGGTCAACCTGGTGTCCATCTACTTGGAGGGAACTGAGCCCCTGGACCCATATATAGAACAACTCAGCAGGGTGATCCAGGAACTTGGGTCTGCGAGGCTCATTATCGGAGGGGACGCAAATTCCTGGAACACCTGGTGGGGAAGCATGAGGACTAATCCCAGGGGGGAGGAACTTATGAGGTTTCTGGACGACATGGGGCTCCAGGTGCTCAACCTTGACTCCATACCAACTTTCGACACGGTGAGAGGGAACAAAAGGTATACCAGCCACGTGGACATCACAGTCTGCTCAGAGGACATGCTCACTCTTGTTGATGGATGGACCGTAGCAGAAAACATGACGAGCTCGGACCACAACGGGATTACATTCAACATAAAACTACGCAAAGCACAAGGAACACAAATTACACGCACAACTAGGCTCTACAATACAAAAAAAGCAAATTGGGCTCAATTTCATGAGAAATTGAACCAATTTAAACTAGACCACCACCTCACACACACAAAAGTAGAGCACATAGACAACATTGAACGAATAGAAGCAGTCATACAAACATACACTCAAGCAATAACACATGCATGCACACACACAATTCCTGCAAAGAAACTCACACAAACACTTACCATACCGTGGTGGTCCGAGAAACTGGCACAACTGAAACGGGAAGTCGCCAACAGGAAGAGAAGAGTCCGATGCGCCGCACCAGTCCGGAGGTTGGGAGTCATTGAAGGGTACCTGGAAAAGAAGAAAGAATATGAGTTAGAGGCAAACAAGGCAAAGGTAGAGAGCTGGAAGGACTTTTGCTGTAAGCAGGATAGGGAAGGGGTATGGGAGGGGATTTATAGGGTTATAGGCAGGACTAGGAAAAGGGAAGAGGATACGCCACTTCAGGTTGAAGGCGTGATGCTTGACCCTAGAGGCTCTGTAAAGATTCTGGCCGATACATTTTATCCGGAAGACTGCACAGATAGCGACAATGACGACCATCGCAGAATCAGAGCTAAAGCAGAGAGGGTAAATGGTGAGGAGCAAGCTGAGCCATGCGACCCACCGTTCACGATGACCGAGCTGAAAACTGCGATGAGAGCATTCAACCCGAAGAAGGCACCCGGAGCAGATGGCTTCACGGTTGATATATGCGTAGAGGCCATAAAAAATGATGCAAAAATGTTTCTAGGTATGGTAAACAAGTGCCTAGAACATGCTCACTTCCCGGATCCGTGGAAGGAGGCAACCGTTATAGCGCTGCGAAAACCTGGGAAGGATAACTACAACACCCCAAAATCTTATAGGCCGATCGGGCTCCTCCCAGTGTTAGGTAAGATCTTCGAGAAGATGTTGGTAACCCGGATCAAGTTTCATCTTTTGCCAAGACTGAGTACTCGCCAGTTCGGATTTATGCCCCAGAAAAGCACCGAGGACGCCCTCTATACATTAATGCGCTACATTACCAGTAAATTAGAGCAAAAGAAGCTGCTAACGCTCGTGTCGCTGGATATAGAGGGCGCCTTCGATAGCGCATGGTGGCCGTCAATCCGTGTCAGACTGGCAGAGGAAAAGTGTCCGGTAAATCTGAGAAGGGTGATCGACAGCTATCTTCGAAATCGCAGAGTAAAAGTTCGCTACTCTGGGGAGGAGTACGAGAAGCCTACAAGGAAGGGTTGTGTGCAGGGGTCGATTGGTGGTCCAATTCTCTGGAATCTGCTCCTGGACCCGCTCTTAAGAGAGCTGCATGATAGAGGCAACTATGTGCAGGCATTCGCGGACGATGTAGTGCTTGTCTTCGATGGGGAGACCTCGCAAGAGATAGAGAGGCAGGCCAACGCCGCGCTCGACCATGTTTGGAGGTGGGGTATCCAAAATAAGCTCAAATTCGCGCCACAAAAAACGATGGCCATGGTTGTCACGCGAAAACTAAAACACGATACCCCACGTCTCAGCATGGGCGGGTGCGACCTTGGTATGTCTAAAGAAATCAAACTGCTTGGACTCACCATCGACGACAAACTAACATTTAACTCGCACGCTGCGAACGTCTGCCGTAAAGCGCTGAATTTCTACAAGCAGCTCTCGAGAGCTGCAAAAGTGACTTGGGGCCTCCAGTCGGATGTGATTAGGGTCATCTACACGGCGGTAGTAGAGCCTACAATTATGTACGCTGCAAGTGTATGGGCACCTGCGACGCATAAGATATGCGTCAGGAAGGAACTTGCAACGGTGCAGCGTGGATTTGCTCAGAAGATTATTAAGGGCTACAGAACTGTCTCATTGACTTCGGCGCTATTACTGGCTGGTTTGCTTCCACTGGATATAAGAATCCGGGAAGCAGCCTCACTTTATGAGACTAAGAAAGGCTACACCCAGCGAGTAATAGGAGACCGAGACATTGAGACACCGGTGCCGTATGCAGCTATGCCGCACCCAGCGCTTATGTCGGAGATAGCATTCGACTGCCTATTGGATGGTGCAGCACTGGACCAGAACATCAACAGCTGCCTGAACATCTTCACAGACGGAAGCAGAATCGAGGGAAAAGTCGGCG
Organism: Eupithecia insigniata; assembly: GCA_947859395.1. Classification (NCBI taxonomy): domain Eukaryota; kingdom Metazoa; phylum Arthropoda; class Insecta; order Lepidoptera; family Geometridae; genus Eupithecia; species Eupithecia insigniata. The sequence continues at coordinate 16,409 of OX402002.1, forward strand.
CTGCATTATCCATCAGGGAAGGCGCCGTTGAGATCAGTACCCGCAAGTTGAAGCTGGATCAGTGCTGCACCGTCTACCAGGCTGAATTGTTGGCTCTGGCTGAAGCAACAAAAGAAGCGCTCAAAAGACGGAAACCAAGCTGCAGCATTTTCAGTGACTCGCGCTCAGCCCTCGAGACGGTAACCAACCTTAGTTCTCCCCACCCCCTCGCAGTCCAAATCAGAGCAGACATACATGAGCTAAGACAAGACAACAAAATGCTGAGTCTATTTTGGGTCAAAGCTCACGCGGGGTTGGAAGGGAACGAAAGGGCCGATGAGCTGGCGAAATGTGCAGCGCTGCAGCTCAAAACAAAGCCGAGATACAACAGCTGCCCGGTTTCATTCGCAAAGCAAGAAATACGACGCGACTCGCTTTGCGAATGGAACCAACGTTACGTAGGCGCTGAGCAAGGAGCGACCACAAGAGTGTTCTTTCCAGACGCAATAAGGGCGTACAGAATTGTCAAAAAATTATCACTAAGTCCCATCATTGTCCAACTCTTCACAGGTCACGGTGGATTCTCCTCATACCTGCATCGGTTCAAGTGCAAGGAGAGTCCATCGTGTCCTTGCGATCCAGATATAGAAGAAAGCGTTTTGCATATTGTCACGAATTGCCCCAGATTTGGAAGAGAAAGATTTGAGATAGAATATAAAATGGAAATAGACATAAGCGAGGAAAATTTGTGTATCATATTAGAAAATAAAAACATAAGAAATACGTTTTTAGAATTCTGCGAAAAAGTGGTAAAAATAGCTATAAGTAAAAACAAGTAGAAATAAGGAGTCACAATTCTATAATTTATATTATATTTTATGTGACCTGTTATTGTAAAAGTAGATTAAGAAAACTGTACACACTGAAGTTAATAAAAATATGTAAACCTGTATTTTATTACCCCTGAGAATAAATAAATTAGAGTAGGTAGAGTAAAAATGTGTAAATGAAGACGGATATAAGAAAGATAAAGTATGCAGAATGAAAGTGCGAGAAGCATAAAAGTGAGAACTGGAATGAAAGGGTAGTGCAAACCAGGTCCCTGGTTAAGCT
>OX402002.1:20000-27500 GCA_947859395.1 Eupithecia insigniata
TAACCTAACCTAACCTAACCTAACCTAACCTAACCTAACCTAACCTAACCTAACCTAACCTAACCTAACCTAACCTAACCTAACCTAACCTAACCTAACCTAACCTAACCTAACCTAACCTAACCTAACCTAACCTAACCTAACCTAACCTAACCTAACCTAACCTAACCTAACCTAACCTAACCTAACCTAACCTAACCTAACCTAACCTAACCTAACCTAACCTAACCTAACCTAACCTAACCTAACCTAACCTAACCTAACCTAACCTAACCTAACCTAACCTAACCTAACCTAACCTAACCTAACCTAACCTAACCTAACCTAACCTAACCTAACCTAACCTAACCTAACCTAACCTAACCTAACCTAACCTAACCTAACCTAACCTAACCTAACCTAACCTAACCTAACCTAACCTAACCTAACCTAACCTAACCTAACCTAACCTAACCTAACCTAACCTAACCTAACCTAACCTAACCTAACCTAACCTAACCTAACCTAACCTAACCTAACCTAACCTAACCTAACCTAACCTACCTAACCTAACCTAACCTAACCTAACCTAACCTAACCTAACCTAACCTAACCTAACCTAACCTAACCTAACCTAACCTAACCTAACTATTAAAGACAATCAATCTTATAGGTCGGGTTACATCTACTACAGCTAAAGGGTACTGAACCAACTTACTTTCACCTATTCAGTCAGTTTATTACAGTATATATTCTCCATAGTTTTTGGGTATTTTGCTTGTCGGAGTCAAAAACAGTCGAGCCCAGTTTACAGTCCGGCTGTCTGAATATTTTGATTAGTTACTGGGATCAAACTGCTGGTTTATAGGTGGCCATCATTATCTCTATTATTATATTTGCCTAATATATTAACATATATTTATAATTTTTATGAGAAAATACTTATAGTGTGTTGATGTATATGTTGTAGGGTGTGGGGTCCTCATAGTCATATAGTAAAACAAGGAAGCAGGCAATTGATTTTATTTTATTTAACGGCATCATTTAATTTATTTATTAAACCAAACAACTTGTAGGCATCCGGCTACTTAAAATGTCTTATAAGACTAAAGACTTAAGACTTAAGGGTAAGCCTTGCGGGCAGGCCAAGTCGGGCAGGTTCGCTTCGCCGAAACCAGCTTCGCTGTCATCGTCGCTGGCGGCCGGTTCGTCCAGCGGACTGGTGCCGCAGGCTGTGACTCGCTCGGGACTGCCGACATTCCTTTCTCAGCCGCGAAGCGCTGTTGACAGTATCCCAAAGTCTGGAAACGAATGGCCGGTTAATATCGTGAGTAATAGACTAGAGTCTAGCTCCAACCCTCCGACTTACCACCCGCCTAGTTCTGAAGCCAATGAGTCTTCTCTCCGGCTGGGACAGGGCACGCCGGACGGCGACCCACGTGATGGGGCACCCATGACGCCGCACTCGCCGACCTCGCGCTCGCGCTCGGCTTCGCCCGCCGCACGGCCTTCTCTCCTGGAGACATCCGTTCTGGCGGCGGGCGAGCCGGTGCAGGACGCGCCGCGCCTTGCGAGCCTTCTGCTGGAGAGCACGGTTGCCGAGCTCGAGAAGTCTCGCAACCTCAATCGAGACATCAAGGAGGCGGTACTGGCGGGCGTGCGAGGGCTGCACGGCATGGTATTGCGCCTCGCGGACTCGCGCGCGCGACACCTCCTCGAGAAGGAGCACGTGCGCAGGCTCGCCGAGGGGCAGCACGCCCTGCTTCAGAACGTGCACGCGAACAAGCTGCAGTCGATCACCGAGTGCCTGCAGGGCAGTCTGGACGAGCTGCGGTGTACGACCGGCAAGGCGGCGCAGGAGGCCGAGGCCGCGCGCCACGCTGCGGAGCGGGCGTGCGACAAGCTGGACGCGCGGCCGCCGGCGCTGCCCGAGGAGGCGGCCAGTTTGCGGCTGGTGGGCCAGCTACTCGAGGAGGCGCAAGCTATCCGCGAGGAGTGTTCCGGCTCGCCGATGCCGCCCGCGCGCGTCCCCAAAGAGCGCGACGTGCCGCGTGCGCCGGCGGGCGAGTGCGCGTCGCCGCCGGACCGCGCCTCCTACGCGCGCGTCGCTCGACACCCACTGATGGTTAAATCCAGGAACCCGACGCACACCGGTGACGACATCCTGCAACACATCAAGAGGAATGTGGACGTTATCGGGCTGGGCGTCGGGGTGAACGGCGTGCGCAAGTGTCGCGGCGGCGGCGTCGCCATCTCGCTGGAGAGCGCGCGCGAGAGAGAGGTGATGGAGGGCGCCGAGAGGTGATGGAGGGCGCCATCCGCGCGCTCGGCGACGACTACAGCGTATCGGAGCCGCGCCTGCGTGACCCGCAGCTGCGGCTCGTCGGCGTCGTCGCGGAGCTCGCGGACGCGCGGCTCGAGGAGGCGCTGCTCCGCCAGAACGAGGCGCTGCTCGCCGCCGTGCCGGAGACCGAGCGCAGCGTCCAAGTGGTGAGGCGCATCAAGGGAAGGAACGCGGGCCTCAACAACGTGGTCGTGCGGGTGAGCCCCGCGCTGTGGCGCGCGCTGCTGGAGCGGCGCGTGCGGCTCGGGTACCAAGTGGTGACGGCGCTGGACCAGTCGCCGCTCGTGCAATGTTACCGCTGCCTCGGCTTCTCCCACCGCGTGTCCGAGTGCCGTGCGCCGGCGCCGCGCTGCGGATACTGCGCGGGCGAGCACGACACGCGCGCGTGTCCCGCCCGCGTGAGCGCGCCGCCGCACTGCACCAACTGCGCGGCGCGCCGGCTGCCGGACGCGGGACACCCGGCCTACAGCGCCGACTGTCCCGAGTGGCGCCGCTGGGACCGCATAGCGCGCCTCGCCGTGCGCTATTGCTGAGGGCACCGATCCGGCTGCGCAGATAGACGTAACTATCAAAATACTACAGTATAACCTGGGCAGGGGCAGGGCGGCGACGCACGAGTGCCTGAGAGAGGCCACCGCTAAAGGTTTTCAAGTGCTGCTTCTGCAGGAACCGTACGTCGGGGCGAGGGGCCGCATGGCGCCGCCGACGGGTTGTAGGGTGGTGCAGAGCGCTGCGGGGAGCCCCGACGCGCCGGTGCGCGCCGCCGTCGTCATCTCGGACCCATACTTGCGATATTCTGAAAATGTTAATTATATTAGTGAGGACATATCGGGCGTAGTTATAAAAATTGAAAATTTGGATATAGGAATAATAAGTGTCTACTTGGACAGGGAACTAGATTTGGATGCTTATCTGAATAAAATAAAAATGTTAGTGCGGGGCATGGCATGCTCGCGGGTGCTGGTGGCGGGCGACGTGAACGCCAGCAGCGCGTGGTGGGGCTGTGCGGCGGAGGACGCGCGCGGCGCCGCGCTCGCAGACTTATTCGCTGAGCTCGGGCTCGAGGTGGCCAATGAGGGCCGAGAGCCGACCTTCCTTGCTTACCGGCGCGGCGCGCCCGCCGCCAGCATCGTCGACGTGACAGCCTGTTCCGCCGCACTGCTGCCCGCACTCGCCGACTGGCGCGTCGAGCCCGCGCTCTGCACGCTCTCCGACCACAGGCCGGTCACCTTTACGCTGCGGCTGAATGCACGCTGTGGAGACCGGGCGCCCCCGGCTAGCACGAGGATCTACAACACGGGGAAGGCGAACTGGACTCTGTTCGAGGAGGAGCTCGAGCAGGAGATCTCGCGCACCGAGCTGAGTGCCGCCGTGGACGTGCTGGCGGACGGGGAGGCGGCCGACAGGGCCGCCGACCTGTACACCGAGTGCGTGCTCGCGGCCTGCGAGAGGGCCATCCCTCGCATCCCGCCGAAGAGACTCGGCAGGGCCTGCCGCTGGTGGAGACCCGAGCTGGCCGGACTGAAGGCCGAGATGGTGCGCCGCAGGAGGAAGATAGCGAAGGCGAACCCAGCCAGGAGGCGGTTCGTGGTGGACCAGTACTTGGAGGCTAGGTCCGAGTACAGGGCGGCGATAGAGTCCGCCATTACCTCCAGCTGGAAAGAGTTCTGCACGGGCGAGACGGTGGAGGGAATATGGCAGAGATCGTACCGGATCATGAAGGTGTGCGGGGCGCGGGCGCGCTCGGAGGATGCGCTGATGGTGGCGGCTGACGGGCGCGCGCTGGACGAGGTTCAGTCGGCGGAGCTGCTGGCAGATACCTTCTACCGCTATGACGACCCGCGGCAGGACGCGCCGCAGCACGCCGCGCGCCGCATCGCCGTGCAGGCTTGGGCCGCGGAGCTCGCGGAGATGGACACTCCTCACGTTGCATTCACTGAAACAGAAATCGAGACGGTACTAGGAACCATGAACCCTAAGAGAGCGCCCGGGGGCGATGGGCTAACGCTGGACATCTGTCTCCGGGCCTACAGATGTGACAAGGCCCTACTTGTGCGACTGTATTCGCAGTGCCTTCGGTTAGGCTGTTTCCCTAGATCATGGAAGGTGGCGACCGTTAAGGTGATCCCTAAGCCGGGCAAGGATACTTACACCACTCCCAAGTCATACAGACCGATCGGGCTTCTTCCCGTCTTCGGTAAGATGCTCGAGAAGTTATTTGTCAACCGGTTACAGTGGCAGCTCGGCAAGGAGGGTCGCCTGAGCCCCTTCCAGTATGGGTTCACTCCGCAGCGGAGCGCGGAGGACGCATTATTCGATGCCATTTCTATTGTCCGCTCAAATCTGGAACAAAAGAAAATAGTAGCAATAGTCTCTTTAGACATTCAGGGCGCTTTCGACAATACCTGGTGGCCCGCTATTATAGAACAACTTAGGGCGAAAAATGTCGACACTGAAGTGGCGCGCCTCATACTTAATTACCTCTCAGAGAGGAAAATTATACTAAAATATTCAGGGCAAGTTGTGCACAGAAACACAAGTATGGGTTGTATCCAGGGGTCAACCTGTGGGCCGATCCTCTGGAACATCCAGCTGGAACCGGCGCTGGAGCAGGCGCAGTACGGGGGCGTCAGGGTGCAGGCCTTCGCGGACGACCTCCTGATGATCGCCGCCGCAGCTGATGGAGTTGAGTTGGAGGGCATGGTCAACCGGGCACTGGCGGTGATCACTCAGTGGGGAGAAGACCTGAAATTAAAATTTGCTCCTGATAAAACGCAGGCACTTCTTATAACAAAGAAACTCAGATACCATACCCCTATGATCGTTATGGCGGGTGTCACCATAGCCTATGGATCGAGTCTCAGAATATTGGGATTAACTATAGACCCCATTCTTAACTTCAGAAGGCACCTAGAGACAGTTACCAATAAAGCTATTGCTTTCTATAAGGTAGTTTCTAGAGCGGCACGTGCACAATGGGGTCTTAATTCTGATATTTTGAGACTTATCTATATCGCTGTGGTGGAACCTACGGTTCTATATGCGGCGAGTAGTTGGGCAGATGTCTCGGAGAGGGTCTATTTAGAAAAGATTTTAAACAGTCTCACTAGATCTTTCGCTATTAGGATAAGTAAAGCTCACCGCACAACATCTATGGTGTCTAGTGTCCTGCTATCGAGACTGCTGCCTCTGCCATTGAGGTTGAAGGAGAATGCACTTATGTACAGAGTAAAGAGAGGAGAGCCACTGACCAGTTTGCCGGGGCGTGGCATGGAGCTCAGGATAAGTCCATTCTCTCTACCCCACCCTGCGGAAAGGAAGTGTGTAAGGTTTGGGCTTATCGAGTCCCAGGAGGTAGCATTGAGTCTGGGGAATGATGAGCCCATCCTTTACACAGATGGTAGTAAGTTGGAGGGCAAGGTGGGTGGTGCTGTTACCTGTTGGTCCGGAGGGCATGAGGTCCGTCACACTAGATTCCGGCTCGAAAGCTTCTGCAGTGTGTTTCAGGCAGAGCTGTGTGCGATACTGCGGGCTCTCCAGTTGGTCGAAGGCAGAGGGGAGTCTGCTTTCAGTGTCGCCAGCGACTCAAGGTCCAGTCTCGAGGCCGTGAGTGACCCGAATTCACTTCATCCACTGGTCGCTGAAATCAAGGAAAAAATGTTAATGCTTGCCCAAGATGGTAAAACTATTTCTTTGTACTGGGTCAAGGCTCATTGTGGTATTGAGGGCAATGAGAGGGCCGACGATTTGGCAAAGCAAGCGGCCCTACGTGACCGAAGACAGCCATTCTATGACAGGTTCCCTCTGTCTTATGTTAAGTATTTGGCAAGGTCAGGCAGCATTGATGAGTGGCAACGCACGTATGACTCATCCCAAACGGGCAGCACGACCAAGTTGTTTTTCAAGGATGTTTCCTTGGCTTATAGAACAATGACAAAAATCTGTTTAGACAATTTCTACTCTCAAATTTTTACTGGCCATGGCGGCTTTAATTCATATCTATTTAGGTTTCGCTTAGCGCAATCTCCATTGTGCCCTTGCGGTGACGATGCTAACCAATCCGTGCAGCACCTTTTGTTGGAATGTAGCAGGTTTGGATTGTCAAGGCACGACTGCGAGAGTGCAATGGATATTGATATTAATGTTGATAATTTAGAGCTAATAATTAGTGATAATAAACACAGACCTATCTTCCTGTCATTTGCGAAGAATATTCTACGCATAATTGGCAGAGAGAATGGGTCTTTTGTTGAAAATGATTAGTACTTACGTGTTTGATTTTGTTTTATCTGCCATGGTATTTTTCCGCAATCTTAGTCTCGTCAGTATTGTATTCTCTTTGATCTTAGTTACATACTGATTGACTTTGTTTTGTTTTGGTTTTGTTTTTCAATGTGTTTCTTGGTTTGATGGCTCTGCGTTGCGTTTGAATTTATTTTGTATTAATGCGACCGTCTTCTCCTTCTTTTTTGTATGAATCGTACTTGGCTCGACGCGACGATGACATGGCGACATTACGCTCGTGGGCTTAGTTCCGGTTCGCACTTGAGGAGCTCAGGCATCGTACATGCTAAACGACTCAATGCGCGCATGAACAGCGCTTTGGGCGTGGATCGGGGCGCGGCTTGGAGCATTTAGAACTTTCTAGATGCTCTAAGGAGCGCGGCATTGGTTGCGAACCGCCGTCGTCGCCATCGCGACGACGTCTGACAGACGTCTTATCTCTATGGCTCATGAAATTTTTTATTCTAATTCATAGACACAGCTAAGTTTTCTATTAGTATTAATATTTATTTTGACTCATTGCTTGTATTTTATTGGCTTGTAAATTCTGTTTGATCGGAGATTTTATTCGTTCTGACACGGACGAAGGAAATCACCCTCACTAGAGCGCTGACATATTGTCTGTGTGGAGTTTGACTTTCGCAGCTGGAGGAGCTCTCGAAGCTGACAGTTGACGGAATCATAATAGACAGTGTTTTGTTCGTTGTTTACATGTTCGAGAAAGAGAATTGAATCGAAATACCTATATTACATGCATGGATATCGACTAATTAAAGAGAATACATCTCTTTGATTGGTTGAAGTGCCCACTGTTGGAATATGTAAGAGCTACCGAAACATGCAGGTTTTGGTATATACCTATAGGAACTCTTGATGAGTTGAAGTTTTTGTTA